>OW388278.2:6757500-6758963 GCA_936450705.2 Protodeltote pygarga
GGTTAGGTTAGGTTAGGTTAGGTTAGGTTAGGTTAGGTTAGGTTAGGTTAGGTTAGGTTAGGTTAGGTTAGGTTAGGTTAGGTTAGGTTAGGTTAGGTTAGGTTAGGTTAGGTTAGGTTAGGTTAGGTTAGGTTAGGTTAGGTTAGGTTAGGTTAGGTTAGGTTAGGTTAGGTTAGGTTAGGTTAGGTTAGGTTAGGTTAGGTTAGGTTAGGTTAGGTTAGGTTAGGTTAGGTTAGGTTAGGTTAGGTTAGGTTAGGTTAGGTTAGGTTAGGTTAGGTTAGGTTAGGTTAGGTTAGGTTAGGTTAGGTTAGGTTAGGTTAGGTTAGGTTAGGTTAGGTTAGGTTAGGTTAGGTTAGGTTAGGTTAGGTTAGGTTAGGTTAGGTTAGGTTAGGTTAGGTTAGGTTAGGTTAGGTTAGGTTAGGTTAGGTTAGGTTAGGTTAGGTTAGGTTAGGTTAGGTTAGGTTAGGTTAGGTTAGGTTAGGTTAGGTTAGGTTAGGTTAGGTTAGGTTAGGTTAGGTTAGGTTAGGTTAGGTTAGGTTAGGTTAGGTTAGGTTAGGTTAGGTTAGGTTAGGTTAGGTTAGGTTAGGTTAGGTTAGGTTAGGTTAGGTTAGGTTAGGTTAGGTTAGGTTAGGTTAGGTTAGGTTAGGTTAGGTTAGGTTAGGTTAGGTTAGGTTAGGTTAGGTTAGGTTAGGTTAGGTTAGGTTAGGTTAGGTTAGGTTAGGTTAGGTTAGGTTAGGTTAGGTTAGGTTAGGTTAGGTTAGGTTAGGTTAGGTTAGGTTAGGTTAGGTTAGGTTAGGTTAGGTTAGGTTAGGTTAGGTTAGGTTAGGTTAGGTTAGGTTAGGTTAGGTTAGGTTAGGTTAGGTTAGGTTAGGTTAGGTTAGGTTAGGTTAGGTTAGGTTAGGTTAGGTTAGGTTAGGTTAGGTTAGGTTAGGTTAGGTTAGGTTAGGTTAGGTTAGGTTAGGTTAGGTTAGGTTAGGTTAGGTTAGGTTAGGTTAGGTTAGGTTAGGTTAGGTTAGGTTAGGTTAGGTTAGGTTAGGTTAGGTTAGGTTAGGTTAGGTTAGGTTAGGTTAGGTTAGGTTAGGTTAGGTTAGGTTAGGTTAGGTTAGGTTAGGTTAGGTTAGGTATAGGTTAGGTTAGGTTAGGTTAGGTTAGGTTAGGTTAGGTTAGGTTAGGTTAGGTTAGGTTAGGTTAGGTTAGGTTAGGTTAGGTTAGGTTAGGTTAGGTTAGGTTAGGTTAGGTTAGGTTAGGTTAGGTTAGGTTAGGTTAGGTTAGGTTAGGTTAGGTTAGGTTAGGTTAGGTTAGGTTAGGTTAGGTTAGGTTAGGTTAGGTTAGGTTAGGTTAGGTTAGGTTAGGTTAGGTTAGGTTAGGTTAGGTTAGGTTAGGTTAGGTTAGGTTAGGTTAGGTTAGGTTAGGTTAGGTTAGGTTAGGTTAGGTTAGGTTAGGTTAGGTTAGGTTAGGTTAGG